>JBAMBJ010002628.1:0-22087 GCA_037043495.1 Drosophila recens | reverse complement strand
GTTAACATGGTGCAAAACATGCAAGGTGCATGCTACTTGAGGCATGTTGGCAACAAAAGCCTGCCACATTGTCGGGAGTGGTCACAGTTGCGTGACGGCCACAGGGTGATACGCAGAGTCATGCACCTGGTCAGCATTGCCATCATCCTGGGCTGCCAGTGCCTGCGGCTGCACTGCATCCAGCTAAGTGAGTTGCCACCACAGCCAGACCAGCGGTTGCAACAACAGTTGCTGCTGCTATTGGAGAGAATACGCCTGGAGCGGAACTATGATACCGTTCTCATATACGGAAGAGCGCCTTGTGTGTTCCACGCGGTGTTGCAGCAACAGGAGGTGCCCACAGTGCTCCTGGCGAAGGGCAGCCACAGCGATTGGGACTTCAGCAGTGAGCCGCTGCTGCTGAGCTGCGGAGCCACCGCCGAGCAGGAGCAGAACTCGCGCACCTTGACGAAGTTGCAGCAGGCGAGACGTCTGGTTCATCTGGAGACAGACAGGTCACCGCAGTGGCTCTGCGAGGATTACTTTGCACGGGAGCAGCACAATGTGGCAATGTTTAATGCCGACTTCGCCACCACTGGCAACTTCTTCAGCTGCCGCTGCTTCAAGCAGGAGAATCACGTCCAACTCACGCGGCAGGACTCGAGCCTGATTTACGTGCAACAATTTCGCAACATGCAAGGGGCAAGCATCCGCAGCGAGGCAGATCAGTTGCCACGGGCCATGATCTATCGGGATGCCGAGACTGGTAAGTTGCGAATGCTGGGCTTTGTGGCAAACCTTGTGAACACGTTCGTTGAACGCGTGAATGCCACATTGGTCCTGAGAGATGATTACGAGATCGGACTGATTACCTACCACGGTGACATAGTAAACTGGACGCAACACAACCTACTGGATGTGGCTGCCACGTTGGGCACCTCCATGCTGGCCGAGAACTTTGATTACCTCAGCTATCCGTATGTGGTAACCTCCTACTGCTTGATGATTCCAGTGCCAGCCCCGATACCCTATAAGGAGATCTACACCGTGATTGTGCAGCCCTTGGTGCTGGGTCTGCTCGTGCTCTTCTTTCTCGTATTTTCGCTGCTACTTATCTACAGTGAAGATCTATCCTGGCGGGATCTCAGCCTGGCCAAATTTCTGCTCAACGATCGCTGTCTGCGTGGACTGCTTGGCCAGTCGTTCCCCCTGCCAGCGAATCCCAGTCGACACCTGAAGGGCATTTGCTTTCTGATCTGTTTCGCCAGCATCATGACGACCACCATGTATGAATCCTATCTGCAGGCATACTTCACCCATCCACCGTTGGAGCCTTTTCTTCGCTCTCTCGCGGATTTGCGCGCATCCCCTTACAGGGTTGCCGGTCATCGTCGCGAGGCGAATGCACTCCTCAAGAGTCGCAATCAGACTACAAACGATGGCACCAACCTCTACATTCTCGATGGCTGGCATGATTTCATTCAGCTGCGCGACTTCTTCAATGCCAGCTATGCTTATCCGGTCACAGAAGCGCGCTGGAATTCTTACGCGGAGCAGCAGCGTCTCTTCGAGCGCCCAGTCTTCTTTTACTCCCGCGACATTTGTCTCTATCGCTACATGTTTTTCTGTATCCCACTGCGTCCCCAATTACCTTATCGCGATCTCTTCGAGGAGCACATGCAACTCATGCAGGAGTTCGGCATGGTTAAATTTTGGATGGGCAGAAGTTTATATGAAATGGTTCGTTTGGGTCTCACTTCGCTCAAGGACTACAGCGTACCCAAACCAGTGGAGGATGCTCTTTATCTGAGAGATCTCACCTGGGTTCTTTATTTCTATCTTGCAGGGCATCTCTTCGCTTGCTTCTGCTTTGCCATTGAGCTTTTAAGGGGAAGAGCGCGCAGAAATTTTCATCCGTTCCGAATAACATAAAGTCTTTTACTCAAATTTGCACCCCGTTATTAATAGATAGAGAGGGACTAAGGTAGTTTTGACATTCTATAGAACAGAGAAAAGCAGGCATCTCAGACTTTGAGACTTTGCAGCTTGAGTAGCTTTACTTCTATCGATTCCAGATTTAATACACCCAAAACAAATCTGATTAATTTCGATTTAATATCTCTCTTCAAAAATATAAAAAACAGATATTGATCTTTTGATCACATATATTAATGAAATTTAATTATATATTTATGTACTAACTTTATTCTAATAATTATATTATAAATGCATTAATTCGAGCGCTTACAAATGTGAATCATATTTTTTTTTTTTGTATTTTATTGATTGCGTGATAATAAAGACAGAGGTATTTCAGATATATAAATCTTTGTAGAATAATATTTATTAATTTCAAAGGAGTGTTTGTATTTTGATTGTTTTTTATATGTATGATACTACCCCTGGCTCGATTCGATCGCAATGGCTTAGTAAAATGATTTGTTGTAACTAGAGTAATCAACGCCCAACTCTGCACTTCGACAATAAGGAGGAAGGCAACAAGAGGCGTCCCACAATTGGGAGTCATATCTCCCCTGTTGTGGGATCTTGTCCTTAACGACTTTCTTATACGACTAAAACATACAGGAGAGTCACAGCCTATGCGGACGACTCGGTTCTACTGGTAACTGGAAAGTTTTTGTCTAAAATCAGTGACCCACTGGACAACGCACTGGGCCTGCCTCTGCGATGGGCAGAGAAAAATGAACTTAGGGCGAACCCACAAAGGACTGAACTTGTTTTGTTCAAAAAACTAAGATTGAGAGCTTTAGATTTTCGACATTAGGAGAAAAGCAGGTCGAGCTATCGAAGCAGGCTAAGAACCTTGGAGTAACCCTCGACCAAGGAGGTCTCGTCGGCCAAAAGCTGTCCCTTGACTATACTAACAATAAGTGCGAGTAAAAAGGCTCATCGTAGTGAGTCGTAGTGAGTGTGAGTGAGACGACAATATCTTTCACTTCAACAAGCAAGCACGCACTGAAGCATTAAGGGACAAAAACCGAACGATTTGACAGCCGACGAGACCTCCTTCTGTTGTTGTCGACTCTAAACTCTCTCGAATGAGAAACTAGGACTAGAGGATGAAAAAGGCACCACAAGCCATCTTCATATGCAAAAAGACTTTTGGAAAAAGATGGGAACTGCAACCGTACTTCATACACTGGTTCTACACTGCAGTCGTCAGGCACATCTTAACGCATGGATGCAAAATCTCCTAAGGTGCAAAGAGCATCTCTAGATTCTATATTAAATCTGGACCCGTAAAGCAGAGTCCAACAGCACACGGCAGCCAGAAGCGCAATCAGACTACGACCACTTAACCTTATTAAGCCATGTGACACAGGTAGAGTTGGGCATTTTAGTTCAATTTGCTGATTAAGTTCAATCGTTCATTTTTCGGTCGTGAACTAAATCAGTCATTTAGTTCAGTTATTCAGTTGGTCAGTCGGTCATGAATTATGAACGATGAAAGATTTCTATTCAGTTGGTCATGAACGATGAAAGACGAATAGGTCATTTTGATCAGTTGGTCAGTTGTTTATGAAAGATAAACGATGTGAATAGGCTACAACTGTTTCCTTGTGAATGTGTGGAATGTGTTTTAAGTTATTAATAATAATAGACGACAACTGCCAAATATATTAGGGATTATTTTTTAATATTTTGAGTTATACCTATACCTTGGCTTATTGAAAATGAGCAAAATGAGGAAACTGTTTTTTTTGGGCTTAAATAACCCTTTACACTGTTCAAAACTTAAAAATATATGAAATTAAAGCATTGTTACATATACAATTTTTTTTTAAATTACTGACCAGCTGCCAAATGATCGATTTAGTTCATGATTGACTGAATAAGTTCATTCGTTCATCTTAATGACCCGTTCATTTGAACTTTTTCAGAACGAAACGACACAACTCTAGACCCAGGTAACAGCACCATCCTACTTTCTGGAGGAACAACAGTTGTGGCTGGCAGCAAGTGGGAGGATAGTTTCACAACAGCCTATCCAGATAGAATAGAATGGCAGCAGGAAACCCCTTTAAGGCGGAACGAGCTGTCATTCTATTCGGACGGATCAATGACAGAAGAAGGCACAGGAGCTGAGATCTACTCCAGCGACCCTGCTGTGCAGCTTTCTTGCCGTCCCCCAGACTGATGTGTCTTGTTCCAAGCGGAGACCTATGCTTTCTGACAGGCGACCAAATTGATTTACACCTTGGAGGAAACTTCAAGGAACATATCAGTTTACATCAACAGTCAGGCACCAATAAAGGCTCTGACCGCAGGGACCGTCAAGAGCAAGCTCATCTGGAACACAATCGCGGCATAGATGACTGGGGGTTTTGCTAGGACCGTAACAGCGCTGCCGGCAAGTTGCGCGGTGACAGACATATGTACATACAGTATGTACTTTCGGAACTAACAATAACTGAGAGGACTACTATGGAAGAACAGGATTAGGATATTGATAGACGCCTTGTTACATTGGCCGTATAGCACAACGGTATAGTGGAACCTATCAAGGCATCTGTCACAGCTGTTCGAACGATGAGGAGACAGAGGGTGTCCAACACATTCTATGTGACTGCACTGCACTTCTTAGAAGACGAACTTAGAAGCCTTTCTTTGACGACCTTTCGCGAACGAGCGGTTGGAGGACCTGGCACTTTGTCTAGACTCCACTGGGCGGGCCTAGCCCAAAGGAACTGAGAACCCAGAATAAACCTCCATACCTTCCTTCCTACATCCTGTCAACACTCCTCAACCTAAATGGCAAAATTAAAAAAAGTCGCAATCGCTTTGGCAAAGCTACACTGATAAAAAAAAGGATCTAAAATCATGTTTTGGTCTCAGAACTAAGAGCTTTAGTCTTAAAAATGCGTCGAGAACATGAAAGTCTTGAAGTAAGAAAACACATCTTGATTCTAAGAACATTTCAATTAAGACCAAATTCTTATTTTAAAGACCACAAATCTTAGTATAACAATAAAACTTATTATTTTTCGAAGAATATATGTTTTTATTTATAGACCAAAAAGTTTTGAATACTCAATACATAAAATCTCAAATAAAGATAAAGCTTCTTTACATTTTAGGAAGAATGAAGTTAGTTTTAGTTAACTTGAGGTCTAGTAATGTCGATATGACACTAAACAACAAATAACAATACACAAAACACTTGCAGAACGCAAGGAGCATGGCTCGGTATACAGCTGTTTCAAGAGATGCCTATCTCTATTATCAGTACCGTTGTGCTGACTTGACCAGCGATCCAAGCCTAATGTCATCTTTGAGACGCCAGAACCAGTTGTGAATTCTAAGTCTCAAAAAGTGTGTTGTTGTTAAGAAGAAAAGATCTAAGATTTGTATTCTTATATTAAGAACTTACGATTTTATAGAATAATACTCTTAGTTTTAGTAATTCGGTCTTGAAATGGTCTTATATTAAGAACAAAATATTTAAATATGAGAATTTTATTTTTTTTTAAGAACCTACGATTTTCAAGATTAATATTCTTAGTTTTAGTAATTTGGTCTTAAAATATTCTTATTTCAAAAACAAAATATTTAAGATGAGTGTTCTTGATTTTAGAAAGTGGTAATTTTATTCAGTGTATGAATGCTTAAAGCTGGCCTGATTTTTATTCTATTTACAAAAAATGTGTAGCTTCAGAATTAAGTTTTTAGTGCTGTATTATACTAATTACGACATAAAATTTAATTGCAAATTATAGCTTGAGATTCAATGTTTTCCAATTTGGAAAAACAGAAGGAAGATCCCGTTGCATTAAAATCACAATTATGGGTAATCCATAGGGTATTTGATAGTCGGCGTAGTTTGATTCGTGGAACTGGATTTGTTTTATAATCTAAACCGAACGCTGAACTTTTGACTCCATTAGCATTGTGAGACCTACATACGCCTTCGCCTAATAAATGCGGATATGTATGACCACGCATTTTTTTCTTTCTTCACATTTTTTTTCTATTTCTATTTTTGTTTCCATTTTCATTCAAATGAAATCATAAAAAAAACGGCAAATATTGCGAACGTCCGCACAAAGATTTGTCTTTTGAGTTTTTTTTTTTAATTTGCTTATGGTGTCTTTTTTTTTGTTTTATTATGATCAATCGAAGATATTGATTTCGATGCGGTTTTAAAAGGCACTCAATGTTATCTGTGAATCAATTTGCAGGGCGATTGTGAAAATCAAAATGGAAATGTTGTGCATTCGCATTCCGTGCGATGACAGCACGCTCCCAGGTCTCAGCTCGGTATCATCCGGATAACCAGGTAAACCAAGCGTATCGGCAAATTCGATGACAAGCCACATGATGGTCAGATTGGATGATTGTATGTGGTGTTGCATCAAATCTGCCCATAAATGCCAAACAATGCGGGTGTCTGTGACGATTATGCAAAACTTCACAAAAATATAAAACATAACTGCCCCGACAACCGAAATGCCAAAGTCAAATATGTCGACGAGTCATATCATCAACGATTTAACCACATCATTTATTTTAATCATAATTTTTAGTGACGGCATTTTGGCGCCACTTCTTTGACGCGTGCTGACTGCTGACTGCCTTCCTTTGATTGAATAACCTTTACGACGGCCTTCAGATCGGATGAGCTCGAGTATGGAATGGTTTTACCATTCGGCAGTGGGTGATGTTGATACATATACCGCTTGAGACAATGGCAATCAATAGAGGAGAATATCATAAAATCGCTTTCCATTTTAATAATCAATCTGTCAATTAAATCCATATAAATGACTATACTTGTTCGATTGGCTAAAATCAGCTTAGGGCAATATCTTAGACATTAAATTACTATTTTGAAATTTAACTAGTTTTGTGTTTATTTCAAAACAGTTTGAAATTGAGTTAAAAACTGTTAAAGTAAAATTTCGTATTACAAAACTAGTTTGGTCAGATTAACAACTCGGCTAACAAAACCAGTAGCAAACTTAGGCCTTTTGACCTTTTTAACTATACAACAGATTGTCGTAAAGACATCTTAATATGTTCTTTATATTTAATTGCCTATCTGTTAGAAATAAATGACATATCTATCCAGTTTAATCAGCATAAATTTCCATGTTTGCTCTTTGGGAATTTCTGAAGAGCCTTTCAGCAATTAGCCATGGGAATGGAGGCTTGCAATTGCAGTTCGTAACGGATTTCAGCTCCTTTTGTAAGTCGCAATCCGTTTAGTTACAGTTGCTCAACCTTTTGACAGTTCTCAGAGCAACTCATCACAACAGATTGCAGATGATGGCTTTCATCGCACAGAAAACCATAACGAAGTGAAAAAGAGAAAAAATAAGTAAAAATCACAAATAAATGTAAACTGTGGTAACCATTTTTCAATTGCAAACGCTTTTCGAATTCTATTATTAACTTTTGTCTGTTTGTTAATAGATGATAGATGATGATGAAGATGGTCGAGGATGACGATTATCCGAGAGCATTGCGTATATCGAGCAGCTTATCTGTAAAATGGAGACCTATAGTAAAGACATGAATGGATACCCAGAGCAGACCAAAGTATTGACTTCGACCCGGACTCAGGGTCATTTAGATTAAATAGGTTTTGCGGCTTATATCATTATGGTCAGCTCTTGAACAATACCTAAACTGTTTTTTGTATTTGTTAGTGTTATTGTTATTGTTATGGTTTTTGTTTGTGCTTATTAATGAGGCCTCGCTCCGAAAGTCAATAATAGATACATAGATGAGTCCATATATTTAATTTTTAATTTACCAATCACACAACAACAGAGTTTAATGCTATAATTAAAGTAACAACTACTGCCTTGAGTTTATAGGTGGCAACTATTTAATATTTATTTTGAATTTTATTTCCATTTTTACTTTATTTCACCGCGCCTCATAAAACTTTACAAATCCGACCTTAAGCAAATTAAATGTGCTAAAAATGCATTTATTAAAGGCAGGTGTTAACTTTGTATTTAGCTTTTGGCTTATTAAAGGCAAAGGGTTAATTTGATTCAATGTCGTCTGTACTTGTATTACATTTCAGCCATTAACGTCCATTTTTTGAGGCTGCCACAAATCAAATGCGAAATGCCTGCCACAGCATGAGGCAGAAAATGAAACGAGAAACGGATAAAAAAAACTTTGGCAAACGGTGTGTGACCAACAAAGTAATTTATTTCCTTCCTAGTTTTTGTCGCTTGAAATAAGACAGTTGCACCTTGCGGCGTCTCGGTGTCTCGATGTTTTGGCGGTTTATCGTTGTCGCTGGATTCCCACAATGCTGCCAACACGTTGTTGCGACGTCCCATCCCCCAACTCCCCACCTGTAACTCCAATTACCTGCGTTGGGGAGCACTTTGAACTCTTTTATGCCGCTTACCTGCGGCGCCTCCCGCAGCGACACGCTTGCGTATACGTAACGTATTAATTATGGGATGACAACAACAATAACAACAATTCGCAATAAATGAAATACCTAAGCTAATTAGCGAAATTAATCACAAAGGCAATGGGGCCAAATATGGGATAAATTTGTTGACCCTGTTCAGTATTTTTTTAAATGAATGAAAGTCTGAAATTAAAACGTTAATAATAAGTAGCAAATAAGTAGCAGAAACATGAGCATCAACAGCAGCAACAAGGTGTCATCGCATGTCAAGCCATACGAAAGTAAAGACAACAACTCAAACAATGAATTTTTAATAGGAAATTCATTTTGTTTTCATTTAAAAAACAACAAGCGAGCATGCAATTTGTGCATTAAGTGACAACAAAAGTGTCAAGTGTGACAGTTTTGAGTTGAAAACTACAGTCCACGGGGAACATTAGGCAGTTGCCTTTCGTTTTCAGCCTCATTTTGAAGCAGCTCTTGAATGCACTTTACTCTCAAATTATTATCATGTATGTACATAAATTGTCATTTGTTTCATCCTCTGCACTGGATGACAATATTTATGTGAAGCTGTGAGTAGTTTGCATATAAATAAAATTTCTTTACAATGTAGTTCGCATATATGTTACATTACCAAAAAAAAATGGTTGTAAATGTCTTGAATTTGTTTTGGTTTATTTGTATTTTTTGAATTTCGGCGCTCTGCTTGCATTTTACAACACTGCTTTACGCGCTATTCAGCACATATGTAGTACAATGCTGCCAGACTGCAAATAGAATTAAAATATTTATAAATCACTGCAAACACAACATAAAAAGAATGTGAGGTTTAATCAAATGACTAACATCGATTATTTATTTTGACAAATCTAATGCCTCGTTAATATTAAATGTTTACAAATTTGATTATGTGCAATTAAATTCTGTGCTGAACTCATCCATTTTATGTGTGCTTACAAGGGTGGCAACGCCGAGTCACCTGCTTGCGGTTCGTGAGTGTTTTTATTTTCGCAAAGCCATATTTAATGAAATATTGAAAAGTCCCCGCGATAAGCGAACAAAAAAACACAAACAGAACGTGTGTAAAAAGTGACGCATCGAAAATAATCAAACAGCGATGCGGAACACAGCCGCTGGCAAAAAGTTCGGACTGAGCAACAGAAGAAGAAGCAACAGTTAAACCATACATATTTACATACATACAGACATACATACGTAGATAGGTGCGAGCAATGGGCGGCGCGGAGCGGAGCGGACAACAAGAGCGACTGCGAGCGAGCGGAGCGACTAGAATTAACGTTTAGTCTAGTTTAAGCCACAGCCATAAACACAAAAGCGCTGGAGCAGCGGCGACTGGCGAGTGGAGCTGCGTGAAAAGAATTAAAAATAAACTGGAATTTGTTTTGTGTATGAAACATCTGTGTGTATGTAAATATTATAATATTGCGCTCGTCGTCGTCGTGTGTTTTGTTTGTGTTAAAATATTTTTTGCCAGCGGCGTCATGGCAAATGAAGCCACAGCCTAGCAGCAGCAACAGTTCAACGACGGGCCACGTCCACGCTGCAACGTTGTTGTAATTGTAATTGTAATTAAAAGTGACCAGTTAGTCAGTGCTACCTCAATAAATACCATAATAGCAGGGTATAAGAACACAACAACACATACGTAAATTAATAGATATCATAGATACCACAACCAATATGCTGCCTCGGTTTCGTTCCTTCTATGGCAAAGTCATAATCTTCATTCTCGTGGCACTGTGCTTCATACTCTACCTGAAGGTCCAGCCGGCCAGCGAGGAGTATCTGCAGCCGGGCAGACCCCACGCCAGACCCGCAGCCGCCGCCGTTCACAGGGCGCGTGACAAATACGGAGATGTCGACGTCGATGAGGCTGAGAATGAAATTCGACCCGCCACGCAATCGCCGTATGAGCACAGCATCAAATTGGACTTGCAGAAACAACGATTGGGACTCGGCGATGATGGCGTCGCCGTTCATCTGGAAGGCGCTGCCAAGAAGCGTGGCGAGAAGATCTACAAGAAGATCGCCCTGAACGAGGAGCTGAGCGAACAGCTGTCCTACAATCGCACCGTGGGCGATCACCGGAATCCCCTGTGCCTGCGTCAGCACTATGATGACCCGGGCACACTGCCCACTGCCAGCGTGGTCGTCATATTCTTCAATGAGCCCTACTCCGTGCTCGTGCGCACGGTGCACAGCACCCTCAACACCTGCAACCACAAGGCCCTCAAGGAGATCATCCTCGTGGACGATGGCAGCGACAATGCGGAACTGGCCGGCAAACTGGACCACTATGTGAGAACGCGTCTGCCCGCCGGCAAGGTGACAATTCTGCGTCTCAAGAATCGGTGAGTGAACGCCCATCTCTGTCCATCTTCGGCTCCATTAGCTGGCACACTTTACAATAATTCGCTGGCTAGGAAAAGTTCCATTGAGCTAATCGAATGCACATTCAACTTGTGTAAAATTAACACAAACCGCACGTTCGTTCGTGTGGATATCACTTCTTTTTTTGTTGTTCGCGTCGCCTCCATTTGAATAACTCGTTTGTGGCAGACACAGACTCACAATTGGACAGGGACAGGCAGACAGACAGATCGACGGACGGACAGACAGACTGTCTTGGAGCGTCTTCTTCACAGCTTAAAGTTGAAGAACTAAAAAAACGTTCAAAAATTCAAAAGTCAAGTTAAACTTTGCGACAACGCTACTATGAAATACCTCTTAATTGTAGTATATCTTATAGATACTGCAGATTTCGATTAGTTATACTTCGAAACACAACTGAATTTCACTCAATTTTAATTTTATATAGCTTGATTTGTCTATATAAAAAATTAATATATTTATGTTAACATGAAAGAAAACATCAGAAATCGCAACTAAGAGTTATGAGAAACTGGCTATAATAATTGAAAATAAGAATTAAACTGTGATTTTAAAATAAAAATTTAAGTTAAATTATTATTTTTGATAATTTATGTTATTAAGATCGAAAAATAAGAGTTTTCTTTTTACTGTTTGATACAAATTTCTTATATTTTATTATAATCGTTATTGTCCCTGAAAAAAATCGATGTGGTCTAGCTTTTATATGTTTTTTCTTTTTTTAATATTGTTTGTGGCTCTTAAAGAAAAAAAGGATTAATAAGATACATAGAATTTTACTCCTTTTTATTTGGGTAACTTTAGTTTGAACGATATCCCATAAACATACATGTATTAAATCTTTTCATTTCAACAATTTATTCATGTTATCAACTGACTTTTGACATTATTGAAATCAAATCAAAATACCCGACGTGCCACATCGGGCCACATTGGGTATGTAATGAAACCGTAAAACCTGTTCGTCAACTTACGATTATGCTTTTGACTTTTATTTTGTATCTTTTGGATCTCGCCGTGCACTATTCGCTTAGCGAGCCGAGCTTGTTCGCTGACCTAATAATATTGTTTGTTGTTGTTACGTTTTTGTTTGCCACAAGTCCAAAAATATATCCAATTTTACTAAAGGAAAGTTTGAATTGGTTTCGTTCCTCCTACAGCTTGGGTCTGATACGTGCCCGTTTGGCTGGCGCTCGCATTGCCACCGGGGATGTGCTCATCTTCCTGGACGCCCATTGCGAGGCAAATGTCGGCTGGTGTGAGCCGCTTCTGCAGCGTATAAAGGATTCACGAACCAGTGTTTTGGTGCCCATCATCGATGTGATCGATGCCAATGACTTCCAGTACAGCACCAATGGCTACAAGTCGTTCCAGGTGGGTGGCTTCCAGTGGAATGGTCACTTCGATTGGGTGAATCTGCCGGATCGCGAGAAGAAGCGACAGAGCAGAGAGTGCAAAGATCCGCGAGAGATTTGCCCCGCCTACAGTCCAACAATGGCCGGTGGACTATTTGCCATGGATCGACGCTACTTCTGGGAAGTGGGCAGCTACGATGAACAGGTGAGCATCGGCAGTCAATTAGATGAATCTGAATCTTATCAAATCAAATGTTTGATTTTAACAGATGGATGGCTGGGGCGGTGAGAACCTGGAGATGTCCTTCAGAATCTGGCAGTGTGGCGGCACCATCGAGACGATACCTTGCTCCCGAGTGGGTCACATCTTCCGTGACTTCCATCCCTACAAGTGAGATTACAATTCCTTATTTTCTCCACATTTGCAGCTCTAACTTAAATCTTCTGCTGCAGATTCCCCAATGATCGCGACACGCATGGCATAAACACAGCTCGCATGGCGCTGGTGTGGATGGACGAATATATCAACATATTCTTCCTCAATCGACCAGATCTGAAGTTCCATCCGGATATCGGCGACGTTACGCATCGAGTAATGCTGCGCAAGAAGCTGCGCTGCAAGAACTTCGACTGGTACCTGAAGAACATTTATCCGGAGAAGTTTGTGCCCAATAAGAATGTAAAGGCCTGGGGAAAGGTGAAAACGGTCAACTCCAACCTGTGCCTGGATGACTTACTGCAGAACAACGAGAAGCCCTTCAATCTGGGCCTGTATCCCTGTGGCAAGGTGATACAAAAGTCCCAGCTCTTCTCGTTCACCAACAATCAAGTGCTGCGCAACGAACTGAGCTGTGCCACAGTGCAGCACAGCAGCTCGCCGCCTTTCCGAGTGGTAATGGTGCCCTGCATGGAGAACGACGACTACAACGAGCAGTGGAAATACCAGAACCATCAGCTGGTGCACACCAACACGGGCATGTGCCTGGACTACGGCGGCCAAAAGAGCATGGACGATGCCCAAGTGGCGCCATGCAACCTATCCAGTGAGACGCAGCGTTGGACCATCGAACACGACTGAGACACGGTGGGAGCAACGCGAGCGGACCAATTGCCAATTTCAACCGAGAGAAACTGACTAAGCGAAACAAAACGCAACGTTTTCAACTCAACAGACTCGAATTAACGCAACAGCAAAACAAAAAGAAACGTGTAAATACCGAATCAAATCAATGCTAGAGATATATATCTAAATATATATATTTTCTGTATGATATACATATATATACTATACTATATAAAATGTCTAAGTTGTAGTTAGCAAATATCAAAAATCAACACAAATCAAAATGAAAAAGTCAAATATGATATAAAAATATATAAAAGTAATTTATGTGTTGTGGATTTGTTTATAAAAATTAAAATATGAAGGAAAGGTAGAACAAGTTGTATAGATATAGATATACATATGTATATGTATATATGCTATATTGGATCATGTGCATATATTATTCCTATGTAAATGCTTGATTAATAACTGTAATTATAATTGCTATGTGATCATTAAATGGAATACACACTTGCATTCCAATGCAGTCGAACTACATACTTGAAAAGTCTCAAAACACTAATACTAATAATAACTAACTAGTTAACTAATCTCATGAATGCAATGCGTTAATCAAACAAAGCATTTAATAACTAACAAACTTGCAACCTGCAACTATTTTTGCCATTTGTTTTATCGAAAATAAAATGTTTTCATATGGAAACACAAACAAAACACACCTCAAAAAGCTGTTGTTATTTGCGCCACCTGTAGATTGTCGGGCTGTTGGGTCAACATGGTCAGGTCAGCTCCAAGGCCCCAACGAAACAATATACACAGTCCTATTATGGCTATTTTAAGGGTATAGATCAAGGCTGAAATTTAGAGGGGAAAACCAGCTTAAATGGTTAAAAAAATAAATTTTTTTACAGCACAAATTTATAGTGCAACTATTGAAGAACATGTAGCTTAAGTTTCAAAACGAAATCCCAATCAGATCCGAAGATATGAGCACTATCGTAAGTCGAAGCTATCTTTTCCAACTTCCGGGAATCCTAGCTCGAAAAATTAATGATTTCAGTTAATAACTGCGACCTCCAGGTTTCCAGCAAGAAGTCAACCTTAACTTAACTACTGACGGCGAAAATGTGTAGTTTAAAATAGGAATTAGCTGTCCTCCAAGTTAAATCAAATTCTAGTTATTCTTTCTCAGTTCAAAAAAAAAATCACAAAAAACACTCGAGTTTCGGCCACATTAGCTGGGTTTCCCCCTTGAGGGTATAGAATCTATACTATAGATTAATGCTGAAATTAAATACTTACGTTTACTATAGCCAATAGTGATTCCCAACTGAAATTTGTACGATAAACTCAAGTCAACGCAGTTCATTGCACATCTGTTGTATATTTATAGATTAAAGTACATAATTTTTGTCATTGTTTAGTTTAAGTTTAAATTTTCTGTTGAATACGTGTTTTTTGTTATTTTTGCTGACTTTCTTTTAAAGTTACTAAAAATTGTCGAGTAAAATAAGTAAGTATAAATTACAGAAATAGTTGTTGTTGTTGTTACTTTTCTTGTTTTGTCAGTTGTTCGTTCGATTGTTAATACACAAAAACTACAACTACAAGCAAAAGTGAACTTTACAATAAAATTAACAACTGTTATTATTGAAGAGTTCAAGTCTGTGAGTGTGTGAGAGAGATTGTGTTGTGTGTGTGAATTGCACAATAAAAGCATTTGTAAGCTATTTAATTATTTAATTTTTTTTTATGTTTGATGTTTAACATTATTTCGTGGAATATCTTGTTTGCTGCTGTGTCAGTAACTATTATTAATAATTATTAGTTGTATTTGTTGTTAGTGTATTGCATTAATAACATTGTCAGTATTATTTCTTTATTTCGTTGATCGTGCTAAAAGCTCTAAAAGTGCGCAATAATACGATTATTTTTGAGACTACCCACAACATCTATCAATATCGACCTATAATAAATAGTAGAATATTCTATTTTGTATCTGTGTGTGGGGTGTGGGTTAAAGTATGATTTGCAAATCATATCTGTATCTACAATAAAATGCTTGATAGCCCTGGGCAATAGCTCCTAAAACATTAAGATCCATAGATACTCTATGCAATATTTAAGGTACCATTTCGATCGATTTCTACGCTCGTGCATGCTGTTGATCTATCCTACAGCTATCCTATAGATACATGTGTATCTATATGAATTAATAATTATATGTTGTGTCTTTTCGAATATTTTTAAGATGCAAGCAAGCATTTTCTAATCTCAGTTTCTCAACTATTTTACATACATTTAATTGCGTGTCACGCGTGCCCTTTTTTTTGTTTTTATTTAATTTTCTTGTTGAATTTCTTTCATAATTTTCAATTTTCAAGCTCTATTTTGAATGTTATTTACGCTTATTAAATGCATTAAATTTCAGTAATTTTACGATAATACATAGTAGATATTTACTTGAGTTTTTTAATTATTTATGCGCCTTTATGTACATACATACATGTACAAACAATATGTATTGTGCTGGGCGGGGTGTCAACATAATTGTCTGGCTTCTATTAGGGATTATTACTGTAATGCTGTGGAGATATCTGGGAATAACCTTCACTTTGTTTGGTTAATGTTATGTCATTTTGATAAATAAATATGTATGTATAAGTATGTATAATTATAAAGTAAGTGTAAATATTATTTTTATATATGTATATTTTAGTTTTTATCTTGCTTTTGAATTTTAGTTAATTTATAATTTTTGGACGTATTTTCAAGTATATTTGGTAGTTGATGCAAGTAGAAAACACAGTTCGAAAATATACATATGTGTATATATATATATATCTATATATTCATGTTTGCATCGAAGTATATACTGGTTGACTGGTTATCCAGTAGGGATCAACTTCATCATCAGCTTTGACTGTTTTTGAATTTCGGTTTCTAAGTGTAAATCGCTTCTTGTTGGTTTGTAGTTTATTTGATTTTCATTTATCTTTTTATGTTTTCGTTATTGTTTGTAAATTGCAATTTATCTCAGACTCAGTTTGGAGTGTCTTGGATGTCTTGGTTTTTGGATGGATGGATACGTTTACGTACAAACGTGAGTCAGCCGATTTGCTGGCTAACTTCCCCTAGATTGGATCTTGTTTATTATATTATAAGTAAACACTCGCGTGTTATAGATTATCTTAAAAGTAAAATTGAATATTCTTCGGAAATTATTGCTTCATTTGATTTCTTTCCCGTCATTCACATCTTGGATTAACGCAAGCCTTTCTTTCGGTTAATGGTTCACAAACATAGTCGCACAACCTTTAACATTGATAAATATTCATAAAAGTCAAACGATAAGTATAAGTAAATATACTAATCGCATCGAATTTAAAGAAATTAAAATAAATAAACTTATATAAATATATATATATAGCAAAATGAAATTTATTTAATTATAAATGGAAAGAAATTATAAAATACATCACATCAAATAATACAATTAACATACATATTTGCATATTTGTTATATGGAATATGCTATTATAATTATTATCATTATTATAAGTATACTAATATTGTATTGTTGTAGTTCAAATATATATTTGTATATATATAGATTTAGATACGTATAAATGCGCTAAACAAAATGGGAGATATATTGAAAAAATATTGCATGTCTTGTAAAACTTATTGCATTAATTTTATATACAACTGATTTCATATATTTGATATAGTCCATAACAATAATTAAAATAAGCTCATAGTTAATTAACCAAGTCACATTGATATACATAGATAGTAAGTATAAGTAGATAAAGTAAAGTTCGCACATACCAAAAAAACAATGTAATTAAACTAGACAATTAATTAACCGGTACAAAAATATAATCAATTGTGCTTTATCAAAAAGCAAACATCATCAAACATCAATTAACTACTAGAACTCAACCAATTTGAATTAAGAATAATACAAAACCATGAGGAAACATTCACGCACATACATAAATAGATACAGACACATTTAAACGATTTGATTAATTTGTTACTACCACTAAGTGTTATCAAAGTGTTTGTGGTATTGCACTTGGTTGATGCAACTACGCAAACGCTTCACTTAGCTTCACTATCAATTAAGAGCGGGATTCGCGAGGGGAGCATTTAGTTAATTGCTAGTTGTTCTGTTAGTTTAGCTTAAGACACCGCCGAACAACAACATCTGGCTAACTGTGTGTGTGTGTTTTTGTGTGTTTGCGGCGGCATGCGTTGCGTGTGTGTGTTTGAATGAGAGTAAGTTAAGCTAGCGTGTGATTGGATAATGCTCCGCATTGTTCGTTGCATCGTTGGCATGTCAACCTCAGCATTAGAAGGCCGTCGAGCGTCGATTGGCATAGCACTTTTTGCCATGGGTGTTCGCATCCGCAGCGCCACTGGTTGCACGCAATCTGTGGCAGGTCGATGGAGTTGGAGTCGAAGTTGCTGTTGCAGTTGTTCCAACTCCGCTGGTGACCAGCGTCGATTGCCTGCAATTAGTCCAACGCTGCAGTTGATGCGAACATTTTGGGTATAATCATTTGCGCGCCGACACATTCAGCGATTCGCCACGGCTCTTTGAGCGCGTCATTGAGCTGCTCATCTCTGCAAGGGTAACATACTCTGATTAGTGACATATGAGGATCAGTTTTCACGTCTATTGAAGTCACCTTTGCTGATGCTGTTGCTCTTCTCGGCCGCCTTGTAGGCACGCATCGCCTTGCCCCGCTTGTCCAGCAACAGTTTGTCGGCACGCACAAAGATGCCGTGCTTCGGCTTGCACTGGAAATACTGTATGCCCTGAACGGTGCCATCGTTCTTGCCCGTGGGCGTGTCCAGCTCAACGCCTATCCAGGCACCGGGCTGAAAGTGTGTGGTGCCCACGAAGCTAACAACGCCGCTAGTGTTATACGGACGTATAAGCACCGATTCGCCAACCACAATCCAATCGGGCAGCGTCACATCCAACTCCTTGCCCTCATCTGTCCACAAAGAAACGCATTTAAATTGACTGCTTGACATATAGATAATGATACACACCTTCTACTTCTGTGCTGCTCGACATGATGCTGGCATTGGCATCCAAATAGGCGCCCAGACCTTCCATTTTGGCCACCGAGGCGCGTTGGTTGTGGCGTGTCACTTGGTTTGCATTGTTGCTGTTGTTGTTGGTGTTGCTGTTGCCATTGCTGTTGTTGTTGTTATTGCTGCTATCGCAGTTGTTGGGTGTTTGTGTTGTCGACTTTTTGCGTCGCATAACTTTGCCCTCGGGCAGCTGCTCCCTCACAATGCCATCGCCCTCCAGCTGCTGCTCAGCTAACTCGGCTATCTCGGAAGTGTCAAGTGCATTCGCCAGCGATTTATTGCCATTCTGATTGTCTGTCTGCTGTTGCACCTCCTCCTGCTCCTCTTGCTGCACCTGCTTCTCCTCGTGGGGTGGTTCTGGCACTTGCAACTTGGCATTTACATCGTCGTTGTTGTTGTTGCTTGGCATTTGCTCGCAATCATCATCGCTCTGTGCATTATCCTTCGACTCTGGCTGCTCCAGCGGATGTGAACGAGTTTCTTGCAGCTTCTTTGTCTCTGCTTCAAGCGTTTTGGCCTTTGGCATGTCCTTAAGGAAGGGATTGACACGCGCCTGACGGTTTGGCGGTGAATTTGAGTTGACACGATCGAAATCTATAACGGAATCAATATGTGAGATATTTGTTTGATTCCTTTTGAGGTATATTCATTTACCTGGCGTTTCGTCAATGCTCATGGAACGCATTGAAGTGATGTCCTCGTTGCTCAGGTTGTTGCAGGACACCGCCTGAGACCCGTAGCCGCTGCTGGTGGACGAGCTCATGCTGAGCGTGGCGAGACCAGTCAGATGCTTCATGTTCGCATTGGCGCTGGACGTGTAACTCAAATAGCTCTGGTTTGAGTGACTGCTAACGTCCATGAAGGAGTCCATGGTCTTGGACGCGGTGAGACGTGATCGTGTGGCCATTCCTCTGTTCTGCTGACGCTCCTGCTCATACTCGGCAGCGTATTCCGAGTCGCTGTAACTGTCCTCGGGCTCCTCATCCAGCGATCGATGGCCGCCCAAGGGCTCCTCGTGCAATGTTGTCATGCGCATGCCAAGCAACTTGCTGGTGGCCGGAGAAGCTATAGAAAAAGACGAAAGATTAGTTTTAGGTATGGCGTAAAGATGGAATAATATAGCTTGGCAATTGAGGCTTAGGGCTACACAAACCACATACGTTTTGTTGGCGCAATTCTCAATGTGTTCAAGTTCAAATTGAGATTCAAAAATGTTGGACGCGCTGCATTCCATGGATTCAAGGAAGACAATGATTATGTTCAATGATTAGTTACAATGATTTATACAAACATGTGATGTGAGCGATTCAATAAACGTAACTCTAGCGACTAATTCGCCAACAAACACACACACATAATCAAAACGGGAACTAAGGGAATAACTATAATGCAAACTAAGACTATTAACTAGGTAATCGATTGATTAGCTAAATGCGCTGCTCGTGCGGATCTCGTGCTGTGCGTGCCTGCTGTGAATGGTGCACCAAATTGGAATAATACAAACTGTCTGTTTATTTGAGTGTGATAAACAATGAATGAGCACAACGAATGGAGGCACAATAATGTGGGGGAAATATTCGATCATATGTACACGACAACTACAATGAATGATGACAATTGTCGGTGATATGATTTTGATTTTGAACATAATATCACTAGATGATGATGACGGCTAACAGAACTAACATTAAACTACTTCAAGTACTTTCTAAATTGTGGATACCCCCTAATGATGAAAGGACAATAGAGTTACAATGGGTAAGTTGGGTATACATTGATGTAGTCAACAGCTATTGAATGACACTGAGTGTGTGTGAGTGTGTGTATGTAACTGGGTGGGTGTATGAACAACAGACAGGAACTTAAACTCCAACTAACAGTTAATGAATTTCAATCAATTTATATTTATGCACTTTACAGAGCCAGCCTTTACCTGACAGTATAGAGCCTTTCAAATTTGGAATTGTTTTTATAGATTTTTTGTATTGTATTTTTTTTTTTTTTTTTGTGGTTGTTGAGAAAGTACAGAAAAGAGTACATTATGACATGTGCAATAAACCAGAAATAGTATAATCATAAGGATCACATGATATATGTATGTATTGGTCTCATGATCAAAAAAATAGTAGTGCCTGCAATGAACTTACAAAAGCTTAAAATTTAAAGACTTTTCATTTATCCAAATTTTGTATATAATTTTTCTAAGATACGTTAATATATTGTAAATCCATCTGAGAAATCAAAGATAGTGAACAGCTATTATTTTTCGACTTAGCAATTTTTTTCTTGTAATAGTCTGAAAAATGGGCGGTCAAAATAATAGTAGTGAATGCATTAAAAAGTGGAAAAAAAGGATATCCAGAAGGAAAGGCACTTGATTTGATAATTAGAATTTAATTGTAATTTGATTAATTTTCTATAAATTGTACAAAAAATATTTTGCTTAAGAGTTGTTACAATGGGGCGTGGCAAGCATTTGCACTCCAGAAAAAGCGTGCTCCTATAAAACATTTATTTCTAAAAGGATAACGTTTAAGGAAGTGGACAAATTTGATTAGATGATTGCCAACCATAATCAGAAACGCCATTAAGTAGTCGCCAAAATAGGATAAATGTGGAAGACCTCGATCCATGTCCAAAAGACTAGTGACAAAAGTAGTGAGGTTTTTGAAGCGCGACCCTTTTGCTCCTGCAGCACTTATAAAAAAGAACTTTGGTATGGACCAAAGTGTGTAAAACATTCTTAGATGTTTGCAAAATAATAATCTGGCAGAAAGAAGCCCGTGAAAAATTCCGTTATTAAAAAAATACCTGCCCAAAAGCGATTTCGATTTGCTAAGGATCATCTGAATTGACCCTAGAGAAATAAAGAAACCTCTAGTGGTCGGATGTGTCCAAAATAATTTTTTTTGCTGGTCGAGGATCTCGACAACATGTAAGGTATCCGTTAAAGTCCGAATATCAGCCCAGATTCACCTGCAGGACCATCAAAAATTGTGGTATGAGAATAATAACCTGGGCGCATTTTCACATTACTGGGTCCAACCCATATAATGGATCATAACCATAATGGAAAGGCACGAACAAGTGAAAATTCTGCAGGACACTATGCTACCGTATTTTTCAGATGATATGCCGATAATTTGGAGGTTCCAACAGGACATAGACCCAAAGCATATCAGCAAATCTTCGAAAGAATGGTTCGCATAGAAAAAAGTTAATGTAGTGGAGTGGTCACCACGGTCCCCCGATCTGAATCCCATTGAAAATTTGTGGTCCGATATGAAGAAGGATATTGCCAAGCATCAACCAACAAATAATATTCATCTTTGGAAGATCGCTAGGAGCACCTGGAGCTCAATACAAACAGAACGATGTAAAAGCCATGATCCGTCGTTGTAAGGCGGTAATTCAAGATAAAGGCTTCACAACAAATTATTAAATTTGTTTATTATTAAGTGCATTTCACATATCTAACCTTTTAAATAAAAAAAAAGTGGTTTTGGATCGTTTACATCATTAAAATATTTGAATATGTTCATCACTACTATTATTTTGACCGCCCATTTTTCAGGCTATTGCAAGAAAAAAATTCCTAAGTCGAAAAATAATAACTGTTCACTATCTTTGATTTCTTAGATAGATTAACAATATATTAACGTATCGTAAAAAAATTATATAAAAAATTTGGATAAATGAAAAGTCATTAAATTTTGAGTTTTTGTAAATTCATTGCACGCACTACTATTTTTTTGACCG